>JAGFNQ010010113.1:0-23252 GCA_024364735.1 Boesenbergia rotunda
GAGAGTGTAGGGGATTGCACTGAGCCCCAGGGATCACCCATACCTACCGAGCAATCACAGATAGAGTTAAAACCATTGCCAGAACATTTGAAGTATGTTTATTTGGGAGAGGAGTAGTGTTTACCTGTTATCATTGCCCAGAACTTGGATTCAGAGCAAGAGGACAAATTATAGCAAGTTCTGAGGGAGCATAAGAGAGCTATAGGGTGGACATTAGCTGATATACCTGGTATTAGCCCCGTCATTTGTATGCACAGGATATTTTTAGAGGAGAATACGAAGCCAATCAGGCAGCCACAGAGAAGGTTAAATCCACTGATTCTAGATGTTATAAAGAAAGAGGTGACTAAACTTTTACAGGCAGACATTATATACTCTATTTCTGACAGTAAGTGGGTTAGTCCTATTCATGTGGTTCCTAAGAAGTCAGGAATGACAGTGGTGGAGAATGAAAGTAATGAATTAGTACCTACCAGGGTGAAGAATTCATGGAGAGTTTGTATAGATTACAGGAAGCTGAACCTAGTAACGAGGAAAGATCACTACCCCTTGCCTTTTATTGATCAGATGTTAGAGAGGTTGGCAGGGAAGTCTCACTATTGCTTCCTAGATGGGTATTCAGGTTATTTTCAGATTTGTACAGACCCGGAGGATCAAGAGAAGACCACTTTCACTTATCCTTTCGGTACATTCGCTTATAGACGTATGTCATTCGGACTTTGCAACGCCCCAGGGACTTTCCAGCGGTGTATGGTGAGTATTTTTAGTGAGTTACTAGAACACTGCATGGAAATATTCATGGATGATTTTTCTGTATTTGGCACATCATTTGATACTTGTTTGGATAATTTGTCTAGAGTACTACATAGATGCATTGAAACTAATCTTGTCCTGAATTTTGAAAAATATCATTTTATGGTAGAGCATGGGATTGTTTTAGGACATATAGTCTCTAGGAAAGCCATTGAAGTAGATCCTGCTAAAGTTAGTGTTATATCTTCTTTATCATACCCCATATGCGTACGGGATGTTCGAGCTTTCCTTGGCCATGCAGGATTTTACAAGAGGATTATTAGAGACTTCAGTGAGATTGCTCGCCCTTTGACTAGAATTTTGCAGAAGGATGTGGATTTTTGCTTTGATGAAAAATGCAAGGAAGCTTTTCAGAGATTGAGGGAGGCTCTTATTTCAGCTCCTATTATTAGGCCTCCTGATTGGACTTTACCTTTTGAGTTAATGTGTGACGCTTCAAATTTTGTTGTAGGAGTTATACTTGCACAGAGGGTAGATGGAGTGCCACATGTCATTTTCTATGCTTCCAAGACTTTAGATGCTGCTCAGGCTAACTATACTACCACAGAAAAAGAGCTCCTTTCTATTGTTTCTGCATTGGATAGATTTAAATCATATTTACTATGTTCTCATGTGATTGTATTTTCTGATCATGCAGCCTTGAAGTATCTTCTGAAGAAGCCGGATGCAAAGCCCAGATTGATTAGAAGATGCTTCTACTTCAAGAGTTTGATTTGGAGATTAGAGATAGGAGTGGTAAGGAGAACTTGGTGGCAGATTATTTGAGCGGGATAGAGGGAGATAGACACCTTATCGCCATTGATGAAGATTTCAGAGATGATCACCTTTTAGTGATGCATGGTGAGTCGCCATGGTATGCGGATCTAGTTAACTATTTAGTAGCTAATGTTTTTCCTACACAATTTACTAATGCTCAAAAAGACAAATTTAAGAGTGATGCTAAATTTTATGTGTGGGATGATGCTTATTTGTGGAAATTTTATAGTGATCAAATAATTAGAAGATGCATACCAGATCATGAGTTTCATTCAGTTCTTACACTTTGCCATTCGTCGGCCTGTGGAGGATATTTTGGTCCACAGAGGACCGCTAGGAAAGAACTAGAATGTGGATTATTCTGGCCTACTTTATTCCATGACGCTTATCTATTTTATAAAAACTGTGATAGATGTCAGAGGACAAGAAACATAGGAGCTAGGAATGAAATGTCCCAACAAACTATGTTTTTTTGTGAAATTTTTTATGTATGGGGGATAGACTTTATGAGACCTTTTCCTACATCTTGTGGATTTTTGTATATATTACTTGCTGTCGATTGTATCTAAATGGGTGGAGGTTATTCCCTCCAGGACTGACGATTCTTTTGTTGTTGTGAGTTTTGTTAGGTCACACATTTTTTGTATGTTTGGAATTCCAAGAGCTATTATAAGTGATCAAGGTTCACATTTTTGCAACAAGCACGTGAAGGCTTTACTCAACAAATATGGGGATTTACATAAAGTGTCTACTTCTTACCACCCCCAAACTAATGGACAAGCCGAGGTATCAAATAGAGAGATTAAGGCAATCTTGGAGAAGACTGTGGGGCCTAGTAGAAAAGATTGGAGCAAAAGACTTGATAATGCATTGTGGGCTTATCGGACGGCATATAAGACACCTATTGGAATGTCTCCCTACCGGCTTGTTTATGGGAAAACTTGTCACTTACCCGTGGAGATAGAGCATAGAGCTTATTGGGCGGTGAAGGCTTGCAATTTTGATGCTAATAAAGTGGGAGAAGGAAGGAAGCTACAACTTCAAGAACTTAAGGAGATAAGATTAGAAGCATATGAAAACTCAAGGATTTACAAGGAGAAGACTAAGAACTTTCATGATAAGCATATAGTCAAGAAGGAGTTTCAAATTGGCGACAAAGTTGTTTTGTACAAATCAAGGCTCAAATTAATTAAAGGTAAGTTGAGATCTAGATGGGAAGGTCCATTTCTTGTTACTAATGTTTTTCCTTTTTGTGTTATTGAGATTAAGGATGAAGCTAATGATTTTATTTGGAGAGTTAATGGCCACCGGCTCAAGAAGTATTTTGAAGAAGTGAAGGAGCTAGATGTGGATGGATTGGATATTAAAGATGCTATCTACCCAACTTAAAGGGGAGTTTGATCTTCTTACACTTTTATTTCATTGTATATACCATTTTTATGCTTAGGTAGTGTAGAATGAATAAAGATTCACTATAGATATCATTTTATCCTTTTTGGCATCTTGTTTCATGCATGATTTGGAATAAATATATCCCTCTAGATTTTCTTTATGTCATTTTAGAATCCTTTGAAAGTGAATTAAATTTGGTTGTTAAAACTTAGGATTTGAGCCCATGGATGAAAATTCTTGGATACTTGAGTTGCTACTTAATTATGGACTCTAGATTGATGATTTGAGATGAATTCTTTTTATCTAGTGAATATTTGGCCTTACTTTTGAAATACACACATGTGATTGTACTCTAGAACTTGCTTAGGTTCTTTCAAAACTATAATTCTATGATTGGACCACATTTATAGAGGTGAATCATCTTGTTTCCTTTTTCATATCAATTTTTGCAATATTCCTTGTTGATTTACTCTATATTCTATTTTCCTTCCCCTATTTTTCTGTTCATAACTATATTTTTCATGGACTTGGGTGCTTTGATTGTTTCTTGATGTTACTTTGCCCGAGATGGTCAAAAAGCTAAGTGTGGGGGAGGATCAAGCATTCTATCAAATATTGAGGACAATGTGAAGCATTTGGCAACCTACAAGCAACTGTGCCAAGTCTGATCCCAAATGAAGCCCTTAGTTCTCCATTACTATGTAATGCAAAAATCGGAAGCTGTAGAGTACAGAGAAAAAAAATGAAATTGGACAAATGAAGCTGTGAACCCATGTTGTAAATGTTGTGTGCCAAGTTGGAAATCAGAAGGTATTGCTGCCGAGAATTCAGTGAATCAGTTTTGAGTTTGGATGCTAGAAAAGAATGAAAGGAAGTGTGGGAAAAGTTATCAAGTAACATTCCATTGAACCAAGTTGAAAAGTTCTGAACATTTGCTGAAGGGCTGAGAATTGTTCTTGCAAGTTGCTGAACGTGAGTTGGAGCAGAATCTGAGCTGCTACAAATTGTTGGAAATGAGGATGTTTAGCTAGCCACTGCTAAGGATTTGGGGAATGGGCAGTGAGAATGACTGAAAAAGAAAAAAAAAAGAGGAAAAAAAATAGAATAGTTATGAAATGAAAAAAAAAGAGAGCATGAAGTGGACTGTCAAGAGTTTGATTAGTTTTCTGAATTGGAAGATGGGAACAAGTAGCTAGCTGAATTTAAGAGTTAGTTATTGATTGAAAAGAAGTAAACCCTCAGCAATTTGTTTCAGATTCTGCTCAGTTTCATATGCTAATGGTGCTCTGATCAGTCTCCAAACCGATCAAGGAAGTGTCTGATCGGTCACCGTGACCGATCAGAAGAAAGCCAGATCGATCAGAAGACTGCTAAACCGATCAGGAAGAGCCTGATCGGTCTCTTGACCGATCGGCAGAGGGTTGGATTACTGAAGCTTGGCTTATTCCACTAGATCAATTTTTGAATGGGGATCATTCTGAAATGAAGTAGCTCATTCAATTCCAGTGAGATGATGGATGTTGAAAAAAAAAGAGAAAAAAAAGAAAAAGTCTGAAAAAAAATCTTTTAGATGAGTTTGCTATGAAAGAGGGGTATGGAAGCATAAAAAGTATTATCATGATAAGTTTATTCTCATACAATTTGTATCTCAGCCATGTGAAATGTTCACGGAACTTAAGCAATGAAGCAATTCATCAAGGAAACTAGAGTTTTAATGGAGCGTTGGTGGATAATCAAAGCTTGCTTCATGGATTGAATTTCCTTTTTAGCTTCATTGGTGTTGTATTGGGAGACCCAAATCTGACAAGAATAGCTCAAATAAGGTTTCATCAAAACCTTGTTCTATGCAAGCTGCCACTGATTTCTGCAGAGAAAAAAAAAGAAAAGGGGCAAAGTTCATTTAGTGACATTCTTTAGTATCCAAGTCTTCCACCTTTCTTAAATTCTTCATCTTCTACATTTCTATTTCATTCTTATCATTCCATATTTCCTTAATTTGTTCAAATGAGCCTTTGTAGGTGTGAATTCAACACAAGAATGATGGTGGAGAGTAGAGCTTAAGCAAGCTAATGGTAGTGCAAGGAACATGATGTGTTTGAGAGAGCTCCACTTTCATCAAAATTTAGAACTTGGGAAGAGAGCCACTAAGAATTTCCTTGAGAGGATTTGTGTGTTTAATTCATCTCAATTAGTCATGAAGGATGAAATTGTTAGTAATATGAGAGAAGTGTCCTAAGGCAATCGCCTTATGATTGTAAACATTTATTTTAATAAATAAAAATTCACTATTTGAGTATACATGTTTGTGTATTTGATTGGGATCTTAAACTCATTTACTGAAAGTCCGCAATACAATTCACAGCATGAGAGAATTTGTGATGGAATCACAACTAGTGATTATCTCTACATGTGCAATTGTGAAGTATTGAAAATATCCCTAGTCGATGAATTGATAAATGCGGACACTATCAATTCTGTTGAGACTAGCATGGGTTATTCTCTAATCAGCTGATTCTCACTGGCTGGTGACATTGAGATGTCCGGAGATAAACATGAATGCAAGTTAAGGGAACTAGTTCATTGGAGTGACTGGCTATAAAACTTCATATGGTAATCTATACATAGACATGTCAGTGAAGTTCTTACTGCAGCTTAAGTGCGATGTTCCTTTGACTTGCGGTGTTCAAGTCATCTTGGTCATGGAGACTTATACTTTAACATCTTAAGCAAGCATCTCCAAGGAGGTGTGGACCCAAGATGGTTGGGTATAAGCCGAAGTGCCCGAAGATGTTTGAACAGCCTACAAAGGATTCACCACTCCTTGCGAGGAGATGTATACCCAAGGCCTATCGTCGGATTGTTACTCAAAGCCTCTGGCCAGAGCATGACATGTTTAGAGTATGAGTCTCTTAAAAACATGAGAGTAACTAGAATCCGTTGGACGAGAAAGATATTACTTGGGCTAGGTGTGACGTAGTCAGCCTAGTGGGGACTGACACACATAGACCGTGTCCTGAACCAAGTGGGTATAAGATGGTGAAGGGAATGAGGCACGATTCATTAGAGCTGCTGAAGGGTTTCAGAATTATTTCTGAGGTCAACCGTTGATCTTTCGATTAATTAGGGATCATGATGTACTACTAGGTGTCACTCATGATCGTTCTATAATTGGTTAATTATAGACGGCCAACATAAATCGAAAGCCTATTTCGTCACACGCACAACGAGTAATCCGAGGGATTTAAAATGAGTTGAAAATTGGATTTTCTGATCAAGAAAAATAAGTCGAATCTGAATTTATCAGAGGCGCATCGGAAGCTTAAAATGGCTAAGTCTTTTGAAGGCTTATTGGGCGAATTAAATGAGTTTAATTCGCGAGGCGGCGACTTGGTTTGGCCGGCCAAAGAGGGTCCCCACCCTCTTTGGTTTGGTCGGCCACCACAAGGAGAGAAACCAATTTATTTGGTTTAAATTATAAAATAAATCAAGCGCGATTTGTTTATAAAATTATGGATAAATAAATTTATATAAAGGAATTTATATAAAGAAATTTATATAAAGAAATTTATATAAAGAGATTTATTTTCATGAAAATTAAAATAAACCTTGGATTGGTTTATTTTATTTTATAAAATCAATTATGAATTGATTTTTCCATGATAAGCAAAATTTATATAATAAATTTATTCTTTTTATGGAAATTAAAATGAACCATGAATTGGTTTATTTTATTTTATAAAATCAATTATGTATTGATTTTTCCATGATAAGAAAATTTTATATAATAAATTTATTCTTTTTATGGAAATTAAAATGAACCATGGATTGGTTTATTTTATTTTATAAAATCAATTATGAATTGATTTTTCCATGATGAGAAAAATTTATATAATAAATTTATTCTTTTTATGGAAATTAAAATGAACCATGGATTGGTTTATTTTATCAATTATGAATTGATTTTTCCATGATAAGAAAAATTTATATAATAATTTTTTGTGAAAATTTATTCCATAATAAAAGGAGTGATGTGTTTGTTTCTATTATAAATTTAGTTATAATAAAACTTGGCATAACGGAATAATTCATAAGAAAATTTATAGGATAAATTTCTTATGAAAATTTATAGGATAAATTTCTTATGAAAATTTATTCCGTTAAAGGGGAGACTTGGCGATGGAGAGGCTACTATATAAAGGAACCAAGGCAAGGCTTGAATTCCAATCAAGAGATAAAGTAGCAAGCTCTCTCTCTCTAGGGCCGGCACCCCTTTCTCTCTCTAGGGCCGGCGCACCACCTAGGGTTGCCGTGAGTCTCCTCCACCAAGAAGGTGCCAAAGAAGAAGAAGAAGCGGGTCGCGACTCCCTCCTTCCCTTCCCCGGAATCTTGATTCCGTTACTTGGTGATTAGTTTCCATCTCTCTCTCTTGATATTCTAGTTGTGCCTTTGGAGAATCTAATAGTTCTCGTCGGCACAAAACTCATGGCTTTGCGAAGTCATCCCGAAGAGAACTCGGCGTGGACGCGAATAGAGGCGGAGCTTCCAAGGGACGCTACGGTTGGATCTCGTCCCTTACTTGGAGTTACGCGAGGTATTGAGTAAATTAGTTTACTTTCTGCAAAATTTTAATTTATGATCATGTCCACACATCATAAGGTTGCATGCTAGATACGTGGTTAAAATAATTTGAGAAATTATTTATGCTAATTCTTCCGTTGCACGTAATTATTTTTTAAAATTATGAACCCGTATCCATGTCAACATACACCCGGTCCCAACAGAAATATACTTTGTTGTTGACTAAGGACAAGACTCTAGTCCATTGAGTTTAGATTTTTGAGATTTGGCAACCCTAGATAATTTCCTTTCAATTGCTTCTAACTATGATGGAAAATAATCTAGGGGGAGTACATCATTAGTTTACTAGTTGGTTTGTGCGAGACGCCCAAGAGCAAGTGTGGGGGAGTTGATAATTACCATTTTGATAATTAATTTAGGCTCTTAAATCCATGTTTTGATTCCTTTTTGTATGCTTGATCTTGCATTTACACTAGGTTCCATGAGTTATTTCAATTTTGGCTTTGGATACAAATCTTTCTATATTTGAAATGTTTTAGCATTAAAATTTGAATATAATTTTGTAGGCTTCGAATGATCACGGACTTAGATCAGATTGGATCGAATTTGAATCAGATTTGGCTTTAATCAAGATGATCAAGCATTGGAGAAACATGGATCATCCAATCAAGACATGGGCAATCCGAGCCATCCGTTGCAGATCTGATTCATCCAAGCTATGGAGAAGAAGATCCTGACCATTGATGGAGATCTGGAAAGTTTGGTTTCAATCCGAGATGATATGACCGTTGGATGAAGTGAGGATGATCACTGCCGTTCATTTTTAATGGGAATTAATTAAAATAGGAACTCCTCACCAGCTCTCGGCGTCGCGTGTTCTTCCCTGTTCTTCGATTTCTCTGTTTTCTTCTCCATTTGTTCGCGCGACCAACATCAGATCCAAGTTGTTCAAGATTTCAAATCATAGGGATCGATTTCCGGTGAAGTTTGCAACTCAAACTCGTAGCTGAAGTGGCTCAGGTGAGGGTTTCACCGAGGAGCTTCGTTCTATCGACCGATTCCTGTTTGATCGCCGTTCTTCATCGACCGGAGTTGTCAGAGCACTCGGAGGGGTTCTTCGAAGGTTTATGAGAGCTTCCTAGCCAGATTCGCCATTCAACTTATCAAGGAGGAAGAGATCGTGGAATTTTCAGATGCGTGATCGGTCTCCTTGATCGGTCACAAACACGCCTGATCGGTCTCCAATCCGATCAGAAACACTATTGATCGGTCGGCTTGACCGATCAGGAAGAGCAATACGCGCCAGCCAAGTGCAAACTGATCCAGGGAGTCTGTTCTTGCTGATTTCGAGCTAGAGGGTTTCTATCTTGGCTTTTGTGTGACGGCAAGAGGAAATCTTGGCAAGGGAATGGTTTGATGTTTAATTTAGGAAAATTTCGTTTCTGAAATAATTGTTTCATTAAGTTGTTTCGGTTTGAACCTAGCTACATTTCAGTCAAGTTTCTTAGCATGTTATGTTTTGATTTTCACAATTCTGCAAGTAGTTACAGATTACCTACATTCAATATTAGTTCTTGAATTGCAATCTCATAGTTTTGAAGTGAATTGCTCAGTTTTCAAATAGGATATGTGTAGTTTCCACAATTTTCTAGTTAGTTTCTAATATCAGCTGAGTTTATTCTGTTTCACTATAATTTCATTCATTATCGCAAAAATACCCATTTTACTTGAAAACCCAAAACAAAAATGAACAATTCTAGCTTGACTTAAGCATTCTTAGCTAGTCCTTGGAAAAATACGACTTGAGGCCCCTATACTACACTTAGTTTTGTGAGTTAAAGGGTTTTCAACTTATAAATTCAAATTTGAGGCACATTGTGACACTGATTGTGGGAACCATCACACACCCACTCACCAAAGGGTACCTCACCTCTTCCCATGTATAAATAGAGTCCTCTAGATGATGGATTCATTCATTCATTCAATCATCAAAGTCATTAACATTCATCCCATCGTGTGTAGCCAGAGTCTGAAAAGCCTATGAGAAAGTTCGCTAGTCTCGAAATTTGTAGTGTTGCTATTTCGAGACATTATCGTTGTATCTTGGGAAATGAATTGCTGCTATCCATGAGCACCTGTAGCGGAGCAATATCATTTGACGGAGATAGTGTCCAACACTAGTCTCGACGAAATTATATCAGTTTGCATCCTTCCGGTAGCTTACCCGGATGACGCCCACCAAACAAACACTCGATTAACAACTTCAAAAGACAGATGATCAAGACACTTGTGCTAGAGATTCATATTGGAGGAAACAATAACATGAACCTAAAATAGACTTGAAAACAATGTAGAAGATAAAGCAAACGATAGTGAGGGAGGTAGACTTGGTAAAGACCATGATCAAGGATTCCTCATAGAATTACTTTTTGTGTGACTTGATTCTTAATCAAGAAAAATGTGAAATGAAATTCAACATAAGCTTTATTATCAAGACACAAGTGAGACATTAATGAGATTTTTAGACATGATAAGAGTATGAACAATATTAGATAATTTGATTGATTTAGAATAAGTACGTAAAATTGAATTGTCAATATGCAAAACTAAAAGTTCTTACTATCACCAACCATCACACTCCTAGCACTTGTAAAAGGAGTGACATAATCCAGCATATTCAAATAGGGGTAAAGTGGTGAGTTGCTCCTGAATCCATATACTAATTAGAATCATCCCAATAGCAATGAAAATAGACACAACAGAGTTGGTGGCAGGCAAAGCCATATCAGTGGCAACAAAATTACGAAAAGCCTTTGGTTGAGGAAACATCGGTTGATAATGAAGATTTAGTCTATAATAGAAAATATTTGCAGTGTATCCCAGTTGGAAACAAATTTGGCAGCATAGTTTTAAAGTTTAGGTGATCTTATTTTGTGGAGATTTCCACTAGTTATAAAATTGCATAGTTGAAGGCTTGCCAAGAAAACCATTTTGATATTGTCTTGGCCGAGGAGTGTTTGGAAAGGCTGATGGTGTAGAACATTGATACTGTCTTGGATGAGGGTTGTATTTGTCCATGAACAAACGAGCTATATTGATTTAAAGGGAGCTCAATTGATCTGTAGATTCTTTCTTTTTTATTTTGTATTCTTAGCTCAGCAATAAGCTAGGCACTTCTTCATTGGAGGGACGATGACCATAATTTTGTATAGAAGTCACTGTTAGTATATATTAAAAAATTATTTATATAAGGATAGAATTTGTATAGAGTAGAATTAGTCTTTTAAATTTATCTATATATATCTCTTTTTTATATGTAAACCCAAAATTTTATGAATACAATTATATAGCCGTCGTTTATTTTCTTCTTTCTCTTGTCTCTATCTCCTTTTCTTTGCATTGATTTTAGATTATATTTGTATTATTTTCATGATATCAAAGCACGATCCTACCGAATCGAATATTTTGAATTTGGAAGGATTGTAATATCATCGTCGAGATTTATGATTTTCAAATGTCTGAAGGCCGATCATTATGAGGTTTCTTCAGCGTTTTCTATATCATAGTTGGTTTAAAACTGCATTGGTAGAAGAATTATATTTTCTTAAGTTTTAACTATTAGATCACCCTGAAACTTTGAAGGAGCATTTCTTGCACCTAGGGCTACATTTTGAACGGTGGAGATCAAATTTTGAGTTCTTTAAATCCACCTGACGACTGAAAAATATAACTATTGATTTTGTCTTCTCCTTGAAAATTTGATAATCAATCACAATAATAATTCTTTAAATTTGGAGCACCCAACATGGCAGTAGTAGTTCCTCCTTTAGATTCTAGAGGGACTCAATCATCTAATGTCACAATTGCAGTTCTTGCCGAACAGTTTCAAAAGTTTCATGCATCTCATCCACATGTTATGTCTGCTTCTTCTCACAAAGGTTTGCCCTATAATGGTACCTCAGGGATACCTTCTACTATCTGGATCCTTGATTCTAGAGTTTCGCATCATATGTCGCCTAATGCCAATTCTTTTGTATCTATAAATTCATCTCCTGTGTCGGTCTGTTGGGACCGGGTGCATGTTGACAAGGATACGGGTTCGTAAAATTTTAAATTTTACGTGCAGCGGAAGAATTAGCATAAAATAATTTCTCAAATTACTTTAACCACGTATCTAGCATGCAACCTTATGGTGTGTTGACATTATCATAAATTAAAACTTTACGGAAAAGTAAAATTAATTTACTTAGTACCTCGCGTAACTCGAAGTAAGGGACGAGATCCAACCATAGCGTCCCTTGGAAGCTCCGCCTCTATTCGCGTCCACGCCGAGTTCTCTTCGGGATGACTTCGCAAAGTCACGAGTTTTGTGCCGACGAGAACTACTAGATTCTCTAAAGGCATAACTAGAAGATCAAGAGAGAAGAAAGGAAACTAACCACCAAAGAAACGGAATCTAAATTCCGAGAAGGGAGGAGATGTGATCCGCTTCTTCTTCTTCTTCTTCGGCTCCTTCTTGGTGATGGTTGCTCACGCCAACTCCTTGAAGGCGAGGGCGGTGCGCCGACCCTAGGGTGGTTGTGCGCCGGCCCTAGGGAGGGGATGAGGGGCGCCGACCCTAAGGGGAAGAGAGGGAGAGAATAAGAGAGAGAGAGAGGGAGCTACTAATCTCTTGATTACTCAATTGATTGGAATTAAAGGCTTGCCTTTGGTTCCTTTATATAGTAGCATCTCCCTTGCCAAGTCTCCCTCTTAACGGAATTTTCATAACAAATTTATCCTATAAATTCTCTTATGAATTATTCCGTTTAAGCCAAGTTTTATTATAACTAACTTTATAATAAAATAAATACCTTCTCTCCTTTTATTATGGAATAAATTTTATAAGAAATTTATAAACTTTCTTATTATGAAAAAAATCAATTCATAATTGATTTTATAAAATTAAAATAAACCATTCCATGGATCATTTTAATTTCCATAAAAGAATAAATTTCTATAAATTTATTTATATAAATTTGTTTACACAAATTTATTTATCCATAATTTATAAAACAAATCGCACTAGATTTATTTTATTAATTAAACCAAATAAATTGGTTTATCCCCTTTGTCGTGGCCGGCCAAACCAAATGGGTTTGGCACCCTCTTTGGCCGGCCAAACTAAGCCGATCCGATCGCGAATTAAACTCATTTAATTCGCCCAATAAGCCTTCAAAAGACTTAGCCATTTTTAGCTTCCGTTGCGCCTCTGATTAACTAAGATTCGACTTATTTCTCTTGATCAGAAAATCCAATTTTCAACTCGTTTTAAATCCCTCGGATTACTCGTAGTGCGTGTGACTAAATAGGCTTTCGATTTATGTTGGCCATCTATAATCAACCAATTATAGAACGATCATGAGTGGCACCTAGTAGTACATCATGACCCCCAATTAATCGAAAGATCAACGGTTGACCTCAGAAGTAATTCTGAAACCCTTCAGCAACTCTAATGAATCGTGCCTCATTCCCTTCACCATCTTATACCCACTTGGTTCAGGACATGGTCTGTTTGTGTGAGTCCCCACTAGACTGACTACGTCACACCTAGCCCAAGTAGTGTCTTTCTCGTCCTTTGGATTTCTAATTACTCTCATGTATTTAAGAGACTCACACTCTAAACATGATATGCTCTGGCCAGAGGTTTGAGTAACAATCCGACGATAGGCCTGGGTATACATCTCCTCGCAAGGAGTGGTGAATCCTTTATAGGCTGTTCAAACATCTTCGGGCACTTCGGCTTATACCCAATCATCCTGGGTCCACACCTCCTTGGAGATGCTTGCTTAAGATGTTAAAGTATAAGTCTCCATGACCAAGAGGACTTGAACACCGTAAGTCAAAGGAACATCGCACTTAAGCTGCAGTAAGAACTTCATTGACATATCTGTATAGATAATCATATGAAGTTTTACAGCTAGTCACTCCAATGAACTAGTTCCCTTAACTAGCATCCATGTTTATCTCCGGGCATCCCAATGTCACCAGCCAGTGAGAATCAGCTGATTAGAGAATAACTCATGCTAGTCTCAACAGAATTGATAGTGTCCGTTTTTATCAATTCATCGACTAGGGATACTTTCAATACTTCACAATTGCACATGTAGAGATAATCACTAGTTGTGATCCCATCACAAATTCACTTATGATGTGAATTATATTGCGGACATTCAGTAAAAGAGTTTAAGATCCAAATCAAATACACAAACATGTATACTCAAATAGTGAATTATCATTTATTAAAATAAATGTTTACAATCATAAGGCGATTGCCTTAGGACACTTCTCTCATATCACTATCAAACTCCCACTTGGCCTAATGCCAATCGCTACGGTATCCAATACCACAGGCTCTAACATGACCCTCAAACTTATTTTGAGGTAAGGCCTTAGTTAAAGGATCCGCTAAATTCCTTTCAGTTTTCTCAATTTATATATCATTCCTACTTATAATCTCTCTGATCAGATGATAGCGGCGAAGCACGTGTTTGGATCGCTGATGAGACCTTGGTTCCTTTGCTTGTGCAATAGCTCCATTGTTGTCGCAGTAAACTGGAACTGCTTCATCAATGGTTGGAACCACTCCAAGTTCGGAGACAAACTTCTTGATCCAGACTGCTTCCTTCGCTGCTTCCGAAGCTGCGATATATTCCGCTTCCGTGGTAGAATCCGCTACGGTGTCTTGTTTGGAACTTTTCCAACTTATTGCGCCTCCATTCAAAGTAAATACGTATCCAGACTGAGATTTGGAGTCATCCTTATCTGTCTGGAAACTGGCATCTGTATACCCACGTATTACCATATCTCCTTCTCCATATATTAGGTACACATCCTTAGTTCTTCTTAAGTACTTAAGGATTATTTTAACAGCCGCCCAATGATCCATTCCTGGATCCGACTGGTATCTGCTTGTGACGCTTAAAGCATATGATATATCGGGCCTTGTACATAACATAGCATACATTATAGATCCTATCGCGGATGCATAAGGAATCTTATATATGCAAATCCTCTCGTCTTCTGTGCGCGGACACATAGTGTAGCGACCCGCCTTCTCCTGCCTTAGACGGATCGTTACTTCTGTCTACTTCTCGACTCTAATGCACGACTAAGAATGCGGAAATCTTTTTTTTTCTTCTCAATTTAAATCTATCTATGATATACTAACTCTACTAGTCATGCATGATACAATGGCATACTTCCTTTCTCAAAAACTCGTAAGAAATTACTTATTGAAACTTGCCTTGCCCAACTCAGCTTACGGGTATCAGTCGACTGATAAGCCTGAAATCTGAAATTCAGGTTTCGAAACTTGTTTCAAAACTCCACCAAACCTATACTTTCGAGCCATACAAAATCATGACACCATTTCTATACTCTATACTAGTTTTCTAAACAGTTTAGCCAATCAAAACGAATCCATAAACTTGAAATTAGGACTTTTGCGGGATTTAGCAAGTTATGAAAGTCTATATAAACTTCAGGCTAAAGTTTGTACCAAACTTAACTTCTAACCATTGAAACTCATCACACAAAATTCTATAACATCACTAAGGCATTATGAAATGAGCAAGCAACTTTTCTAAGCATAATTGAGCAATAAAACTTAATTCAAAAGAGAAGCTAGCACTATCTTGGCACATGCATCAATAACTCCAACAAAGTATCAATATTCTAAACTACTCACACTTCTACTCATCCAATGCAATCATAAGGATATGTATGCTAAATGAAATGACATGAAATCTTTACTCTAAGAAATTGAGCATGTAAAACTATCCAAAGCTTAATGTTCGCTAAACTCCATAAAGCAAGAACTTGAAATTTGAATAAACTAAAACATTGTAATTCAAATAACTAAATTGTCTCGTCTCAAGGATCTCTCCAAAATCAGCCACCACACACACTTTACTCAGCACCGCCTCGTCGCCTTCCTTCAGAATTGCTTGCCTTTACCTTTATCTGCAGTAAGAGGAAATGCAACTAGTAAGCAAAAAAACTTAGTAAGTACTATCTAGCTCACAAAATCTCGAAATGTGCAAACATGCTTCTAGAACAATATGAAAATCATATGAGATACTAATATGCTTGAAAGGAAACTAAGAACATGTATAACTCAAAACATGCATACTCAAGCAATAATAAACCTCCATTTACTTTTCTTGGCTCAACTTGAAACTTTAGCTATTCTTTAACTTTTGAAAACTTTCTTAAATTTTTGAAACTTTGCTAAAGCATATACTTGAAAATAATAATCACTTGGATCCACTGAAGACGTAAGTACCATCTTATGCGCGTTCCCTAAAAGGTTGGGGTAGCGAGCCACCAATCCTAATAGAGCAGACCTTGGTCTACCAGGGCCAAGACCTTGGAATTGGACACCTGGATTTCTTTAACGACGCCCTTGGACGCCGGGTACTGGCCTTATAAAATAAAATAGCTTTTCTTTCTTTTCTTTCTTATCTGTAAATGCCTTGGCATTTTCTGGAGCACCTTGCGTGCTAAAATCCCTAAGTCTTGACTTTTGGGGATTTCTTAAGGCCTTGGCCTTTTCTTTTCTTATCTTTATCTTCTCTTTTCTTTTCTCATAGCTTTTCTTGGTCCCTAATCTCATATAGGGCACTCAATAAAATATATAAGCATATAATGAACTAAGATCACATGCAAAAACTAAAAACTAAAAGAAATATCTCTTTTAAAAACTTTTAAAGGAAATTCTCGCGGAAAAACCGCCTCTTACTGCAGGTGAGCAGTACTTACATTGATATCTTGGACTTACAACCAAGATTGAGGTCTAGAACTCGGGAGAAACTCGAGATCTCGAAGAATTCTTCACGTCTACGCGTTCCTCTCGTCGCGGGGATCTCGAATATAGTATTATCTCTTGGAGAAAGGGTCTCGGCCGACCCTCTTGGCCTTGATTTGCGTGCGCACAAGAGAGGAGAGGGAGAGGGGTCGGCGCAAGGGGTGTTGGCCGAAGGGTTTGAGAGAAAATCCCAACATCCCTCTTTAAGTTTTCTATTTATACATATGGGGCCGAATCAACTTAACTGCAGCTTAATTATAGGTTTCGCCATCTTCTGCTGTGCTGATACCCCTAGCCCAGCCGGTTGGGCGCTTGTGCTGTTTCGTGGAGGTCGCGGGTTCGAACCCCCGCTGCCCCTTATGGTATTTTCCTATTTTGGCTTCTTTTTCCTTTTTCTTTTTCTTTTTCCAAAAATACCAAACGGACTCGGAAAATTCCATAAAAATACTCTAAAAATTCCTAAAAATATCTAGAATATTTCTAAATCATTTCTAAATAATTCTAAGGACTTTAAGAACTAAAAATGGAAATTTTGGGGCGTTACAATCCCCCATACCTTATAAAAAGTTCGTCCTCGAACTTAGAATAACTCTGGATATCGTTCTCTCATGCTGTCCTCACGTTCCCAAGTAGCCTCTTCATGCTTTTGATTCTGCCAGATGACCTTCACTAGTGGCACTTCTTTGTTTCTTAATCTTTTAACTGCTTTGTCCACTATCTGTGTCGGTCTGCTCTCATAACTAAGATTTTCTTGGATCTGTACTGACTGAGGCTGAATCACTTGGCTAGGGTCGTGAATACACTTCTTTAGCATAGAGACATGAAAGGTACTGTGGATAGCTGACATATCCTCTGGTAGGTCCAGCTCATATGCTACCTTACCAACCCTCTTTATGATCTTGTAGGGTCCTATGTAGCGAGGACTTAGCTTACCCTTTTTACCAAATCTCATCACTCCCTTCATAGGAGCGACCTTGAGAAATACTGAATCTCCAACTTCGAATTCAAGTGGCCTACGGCGTGTGTCAGCGTAACTTTTCTGTCTACTCTGGGCAGTCTCAATCCTCTGGCGGATCGTCTGGATAGCCTGAGCGGTCTCATCTATAAGCTCAGTCTGGTTGCCTAGTCCTGACTCCATCTCTTTCTTCTCACCAGCTTCTTGCCAACATATGGGTGATCTACATTTCCTGCCATATAATGCCTCATAAGGTGCCATCCTGATGGTGGCCTGATAGCTATTGTTGTAGGCAAACTCAGCTAAGCACAGAAATTTACACCAACTACCTTTAAAGTCCAATGCACAAGCCCTGAGCATGTCTTCTAAAATCTGATTTACTCTCTCTGTCTGTCCATCTGTCTGGGGATGGAAAGCTGTGCTGAACTGAAGTCTGGTGCCTAAGGCGCCCTGAACACACTTCCAAAAATGGGAGGTGAATCGCCCATCTCTGTCAGAAACGATCGACTTCGGGACTCCGTGAAGCCTGATTACTTCTTTCACATACAGCTGTGCTAATTGCTCTACCGAATGCGATAACTTGATGGCTAGGAAGTGGGCAGACTTGGTCAATCTGTCCACTATCACCCAAATTGCATCATGTCCATGGGTGGTTCTTGGAAGACCTGTGATAAAGTCCATGGATATTTCTTCCCACTTCCACTCTGGAATGGGAAGAGGCTGCAGAACTCCTCCTGGTCTCTGGTGCTCGGCTTTGACCCTCTGGCAGGTCAAGCAGGTACTGATATATCTGGCCACGTCTCGCTTGAGTCCAGACCACCAGAACCTTTGCTTTAAATCTTGGTACATCTTGGTAGAACCGGGATGCATAGAGTACGGGGTACTGTGGGCTTCTTCTAAAATATTCTTTCTTAGTTCCTCATCATTGGGGACGCAAAGGCGGTCTCCAAAATAGAGGATGCCACTATCTGATACTCGAAACTCTGAATTTTCTGCCTCTTGGATCCCCTGCTTGATCTTCCGGATCTCTGGGTCTTGATCTTGCTTTTCTTGTATATCCTTAAACAGGGTTGACTCTAGGGTCAATGCAGAAAATTGCCCAACCATAACCTCGACTCCAAAATCTTTTATTTCTTTCTGAAGTGGTAGAGACAGTGATGATAAGGACATCAGTGCCGCACAGGATTTTCTGCTCAGTGCATCTGCCACTTTATTACCTTTACCTGGGTGGTAGAGGATTTCACAGTCATAATCTTTGACCAACTCTAGCCACCTGCGCTGCCTCATATTCAGATCTTTCTGAGTGAAGAAGTACTTCAAACTCTGATGGTCTGTGAAGATTCTGCACTGCACTCCATACAGGTAATGTCTCCAAAGCTTCAGTGCAAAAACCACAGCTGCTAGCTCAAGGTCATGCGTAGGGTAATTCTTCTCATAGTCCTTGAGCTGTCTGGAGGCATATGCTATTACCTTACCGTCTTGCATGAGGACAGCTCCAAGGCCCATCTTGGATGCATCACTGTAGATGTCAAAGGCCTTGTCACTCTCTGGAACAGTCAGGATGGGAGCACTGGTCAGTCTCTTCTTCAGCTCTAGAAAACTGTACTCGCATTTATCTGACCATTCAAACTTCTTGTTCTTTCTGGTCAAAGCTGTGAGTGGAGAGGCTATCCTGGAAAAGTCCTCCATAAATTTTCTGTAATATCCTGCCAGGCCTAAGAAGCTTCTGATCTCACTGGCATTCTTGGGTCTACACCAGTTGCTGACTGCTTCTATCTTGGCTGGATCAACTTGAATGCCTTCTTTGGATACAATGTGACCTAGGAAGGTCACCTGATCTAGCCAAAACTCACACTTTGAGAATTTTGCATAGAGCTTCTCCTGCTGAAGGATCTGCAGCACTATCCTCAAGTGTGTAGCATGGTCCTCTGGAGTCTGTGAATATATGAGGATATCATCAATAAACACAATGACGAATTTATCGAGATACTCCCTAAAGATGTGGTTCATCAGCTCCATGAAGACTGCTGGGGCATTGGTTACTCCGAAAGGCATCACTACAAATTCGTAGTGGCCGTATCTCGTTCTGAAGGCCGTCCTGGGGATGTCACTTTCTTTAACCTTTAGCTGATGATACCCAGAACGCAGATCTATCTTCGAGAACACTGTAGCCCCTTTGAGCTGATCAAATAAATCATCTATTCTAGGAAGGGGGTACTTGTTCTTGATGGTCACCTTGTTTAGAGCTCTGTAGTCTATGCACAGACGCATAGACCCATCCTTCTTCTTTACGAAAAGTACAGGAGCTCCCCAGGGTGAATGACTCGGGCGAATGAAGCCCTTGTCTAGTAGCTCCTGGAGTTGCTCTTGTAGTTCCTTCAACTCTGCTGAAGACATACGATATGGGGCCTTCGAGACCGGACCGGTACCAGGCACTAGCTCGATCTCGAATTCCACTTCTCTATTGGGAGGTAGTCCAGGTAATTCTTCTGGGAACACTTCTGGATATTCGCAAACTACCCGTACATCCTCCTGCTTAAGTTCTTTCTTTGCTTCTGAGTCCACTATGTGTGCAAGAAAACCAGCACACCCTTGCTCTAGCATCTGGTGGGCTGCCAAGGCTGAGAGAAATTTCTGAGTCTTCCTCCTTGGGTCTCCAATAAACTCAAATGAAGGTTCTGCTTCTGGTGTGAACTTGACTTTTTTTCTTGCGGCAGTCTATAGAAGCATTATACTTGCTCAAGAAGTCCATTCCTAAAATGACATCGTAATCCTTCATCTCAAGGACTAACAAGTCACTGTAGTGCTCTCGGTTGGAAATCTAGATTGATACTGCCCTTAGCCTCTCAGTAGAGGCCATTACTTCCCCTGACGGTAAGGTTGTTAAGAACTTCATCGTTCAACCTTTCTGGTGGCCTTTATACTGTTTAAGTAGTGCTCAGTGATCAAAGCACTACTTATTAGTTCCTCGGAGGTTTGCAGCCTCTCAACACCGCTAGCCCCCCTTCAACGCTATCTCAGGCCTTAACATCTTGAGCATTAGCCTAACTATCTCTTTTTCTGTGCTAACTAGCTCTGGGCACAGATGAGCTAACCGCTTAAACATCTTCACTGCTTCATCCACGGATAGTTCTCCTTGTCTGAACTCCGTGAATTCATCATAATGCTTGTTGGTTACTTGCATGTGAGAGTATTCTTCGAAGAACTCAGTCTCGAAGTCGGCCCATGTCATCTGGCTGACATTTCTCTTGGCCTTGACTCTCTTCCACTATATTCTAGCATCTCCCGTAAGGCAGAAAGATGCACACTTTATCTTCTCTACCTCATGCCAGTCCAGTAGCCCTACTATTCTTTCCAACGTGTTGAACCATGCTTAAGCATCCCATGGTTTGCTTGTGCCTAGGAAGTTCCCTGGCTTCAGTTTCTCCTACTGAATGAGGTACGCTTCTTGCCTTCTAGGAGCTTGCTCCTCGTTTTGGGCCTTCCTAGGACGTCCTCAAATGTATAACTTAACACTTAATGGTAATGTTCCCAAACTTGCTTTAGGATATAACAAGACCTTGGTCTTGATTCTTATCTCATTCTTAGTCCTAGAACTCGTTCTAGGGCTTAGTAAGACCTTGGTCTTACTCAAAACTTTTATCAAGCACCTTGCGTGCCGAAATCCCAAAACTTACTTTTGGGCAAATCAAGTAAGTACTTAAGCATTTCTCTAATGTCCATTCTAGGGATTAAACATGATTCCGTGATACTAAGGTATTAAACATGCTTCCTTGTTCTATGCACATATGAGTAAGTACTTAAGCATTTCTCTATACTGAAGTTAAGTAAAGGAGCAATAGAAAAACTGAAACTTAAAGCTTTCTTACTTGAAGACGGCAAGGTTGATGCTGATGTGTGTGTGATGCTGGAGAATGGGACCTGCTCTGATACCACCTGTAGCGACCCGCCTTCTCCTGCCTTAGACGGATCGTTACTTCTGTCTACTTCTCGACTCTAATGCACGACTAAGAATGCGGAAATCTTTTTTTTTCTTCTCAATTTAAATCTATCTATGATATACTAACTCTACTAGTCATGCATGATACAATGGCATACTTCCTTTCTCAAAAACTCGTAAGAAATTACTTATTGAAACTTGCCTTGCCCAACTCAGCTTACGGGTATCAGTCGACTGATAAGCCTGAAATCTGAAATTCAGGTTTCGAAACTTGTTTCAAAACTCCACCAAACCTATACTTTCGAGCCATACAAAATCATGACACCATTTCTATACTCTATACTAGTTTTCTAAACAGTTTAGCCAATCAAAACGAATCCATAAACTTGAAATTAGGACTTTTGCGGGATTTAGCAAGTTATGAAAAGTCTATATAAACTTCAGGCTAAAGTTTGTACCAAACTTAACTTCTAACCATTGAAACTCATCACACAAAATTCTATAACATCACTAAGGCATTATGAAATGAGCAAGCAACTTTTCTAAGCATAATTGAGCAATAAAACTTAATTCAAAAGAGAAGCTAGCACTATCTTGGCACATGCATCAATAACTCCAACAAAGTATCAATATTCTAAACTACTCACACTTCTACTCATCCAATGCAATCATAAGGATATGTATGCTAAATGAAAATGACATGAAATCTTTACTCTAAGAAATTGAGCATGTAAAACTATCCAAAGCTTAATGTTCGCTAAACTCCATAAAGCAAGAACTTGAAATTTGAATAAACTAAAACATTGTAATTCAAATAACTAAATTGTCTCGTCTCAAGGATCTCTCCAAAATCAGCCACCACACACACTTTACTCAGCACCGCCTCGTCGCCTTCCTTCAGAATTGCTTGCCTTTACCTTTATCTGCAGTAAGAGGAAATGCAACTAGTAAGCAAAAAACTTAGTAAGTACTATCTAGCTCACAAAATCTCGAAATGTGCAAACATGCTTCTAGAACAATATGAAAATCATATGAGATACTAATATGCTTGAAAGGAAACTAAGAACATGTATAACTCAAAACATGCATACTCAAGCAATAATAAACCTCCATTTACTTTTCTTGGCTCAACTTGAAACTTTAGCTATTCTTTAACTTTTGAAAACTTTCTTAAATTTTTGAAACTTTGCTAAAGCATATACTTGAAAATAATAATCACTTGGATCCACTGAAGACGTAAGTACCATCTTATGCGCGTTCCCTAAAAGGTTGGGGTAGCGAGCCACCAATCCTAATAGAGCAGACCTTGGTCTACCAGGGCCAAGACCTTGGAATTGGACACCTGGATTTCTTTAACGACGCCCTTGGACGCCGGGTACTGGCCTTATAAAATAAAATAGCTTTTCTTTCTTTTCTTTCTTATCTGTAAATGCCTTGGCATTTCTGGAGCACCTTGCGTGCTAAAATCCCTAAGTCTTGACTTTTGGGGATTTCTTAAGGCCTTGCCTTTTCTTTTCTTATCTTTATCTTCTCTTTTCTTTTCTCATAGCTTTTCTTGGTCCCTAATCTCATATAGGGCACTCAATAAAATATATAAGCATATAATGAACTAAGATCACATGCAAAAAACTAAAAATAAAGAAATATCTCTTTTTAAAAACTTTTAAAGGAAATTCTCGCGGAAAAACCGCCTCTTACTGCAGGTGAGCAGTACTTACATTGATATCTTGGACTTACAACCAAGATTGAGGTCTAGAACTCGGGAGAAACTCGAGATCTCGAAGAATTCTTCACGTCTACGCTTCCTCTCGTCGCGGGATCTCGAATATAGTATTATCTCTTGGAGAAGGGTCTCGGCCGACCCTCTTGGCCTTGATTTGCGTGCGCACAAGAGAGAGGGGAGGGGGTCGGCGCAAGGGGTGTTGGCCGAAGGGTTTGAGAGAAATCCCAACTTCCCTCTTAAGTTTTCT